>JACEVL010000519.1:2182500-2210615 GCA_020284085.1 Aporrectodea caliginosa
TAACATGAAAAATGAAACCCCCCACTTTCGGCCAAAATCGGTCAGCCCCCCACTTTTGAAGTTCCATGGAGATCGGTCTCCAACCCCCACATTGGTAGACGCCACTGGTCGCTGGGTTTTCACGGTCGATCAAAATGAGAGCAACTTCCATTGTAAACAAATAGTGCATGTGCACTTACTGCAGAAAACAAATCCGCGCCCAGCGTTGGCTAGGCATGCACACACGCATACACTGACACACGTACAGGCAGACAGACAGACATACAGAACAGACAGACAGACAGACAGACACACGTATGCGTAGGCCTATAGGCCTATACATCATCATCATCATCATCATCATCATCATCATCATCATCATCATCATCATCATCATCATGTCCACCATTCCGATTCGTATAGGAAAATCGGTTGTATAATCGTCTCGTATATTTTAATCTTGGTTTTCTGTGTCAATTCTCTGCTTCTCCATATCCTGTTCATCATTCCAAATGCTTGTGAAGCTCGTCCAATTCTTCTTTGTATATCTTTATCATTGCTGCATATTATCTTTATCATTGCTGCCGTCTGCGTTTATTAGCCCACCTAGGTAGACGAATTGTTCTACTTGCTCAATAGCTTCTCCTTGGATGTTGATAGTTATTGGTGTCTCTTTGGTCTTTTCAATCACCATTGTTTTGGTTTTCTCTGCATTGATCATTAGGTCGAATCTTCTGCTGGTTTCGTCTATCTGTGTCGTAATATATCCTGTAGTTCTGGTCCGCTTCTATAGCGAGGAGGCCAATGTCGTCAGCAAATCGGATATTATTCACCAGCCCTCCATTTAATTTGATTCCTGTCTCGGTGTTGTTAAGGCTGACTGACATTGTATTGTATTGTATTATTGTATTTATAAATTTAGTACATTAGACATTAGTACATTACTGCTTCTAATACCAGGTTAAATAGGCATGGGGATAAGATACATCCCTGTCGTACTCCCGTTTTTGTATGAAAGTATTCTGTGATCTTTTAATCTACTTTGATTGCACTTGACAGAGCAAATAGTGCATGTGCACTTACTGCACTTGACAGAGCAATTAGTGCATGTGCACTTACTGCAGAAAACAATACCGCGTCCAGCGTTGGCTAGGCATGCACACACGCATACACTGACACACTTACAGACAGACATACATTAATGATTTTCGATATATCCCTTGTACAAGTTTGATCAGTTGCTCTGGTATTCCTGCATTTTGCATCACTCTCCACATTCCATCATGCCATATGCTGTCAAATGCTTGTTTGAAGTCTATGAAGTTGATGAAGACTTTCTGGTTGTGCTCTATACTTTTTTCAAGTATCTGTCTCATTGTGAAGAGTTGATCAATTGTGCTTCTTCCTGGCCTGAACCCGGCTTGCTCTTCTCCAAGTGCTCTTTCAACGTACTGCTTCATTCTGTTTTGTATCATTTTGGTGAAGACTTTTCCTGGAATGCTCTGTAGGCTAATGCCTCTGTAATTTTTGCAGTCTTGTGGATCTCCTTTTCTTTTGTATATTAGGACAATTGTCGATTTTGCCCAGTCTTCTGGTATTTCTTCCTCCTGTTGAATCTTTGTAACAAGGGTATGCATAGCTTTAACAACTGTTTCTCCTCCTCCTTGAAGTAGTTCCGTAGTGATTCCATCCATGCCTGGTGCTTTATCGTTTTTCATTTTGTTGATAGCATATCTTACTTCCTCTTGCAGAAATTTTGGCATCTGTTCTTCAGTGTTGTTTATGGACAACTCTGTGAGAACCGTAGGGTCATTATGTGTGTCGACATTTAGTAGTTGTTCAAAGTGTTCCTTCCAACGTTTCTGTATACTTTCATCGTCTGCCAGTATTTTACCGTTTGCGTCTTTGATTGATGCAACTTTGAGCTCAAATTTTCCACTGAGTAGTTTTATCTTTTTATATACTTCTTGCATTCTGTTTATCTTGAAAGCTTCTTCAGCTTCTTTGCATTGTTGTTCCATCCAGTTGTTTTTGTCTCGTTGCAGTTTCCTTCTGGTCAGGATCAGGACACGATAGAAGATATGTGGTCAAACATACAAAAAGGAATACAAACAGCAGCCAACAACGTAGTCGGAAGAGCTTACAAGAAACCGGGTGACCAGTGGATATCAGACAAAGTAGGCTATTAGAACTCGTGGAAAAAAGAAGAAACATTGCAAAACAACAAACTTACACTGCAGACCGGAAACAATTCAACTGGCTCACTAGAGAAATCAGAAGAAACTGCAACGAGACAAAAACAACTGGTATAAGATGAAACAACAAGGTTGACAACTTTTTTTAAATTTCCAGAAGCACAATGCATATAACAATTAACAACGATTATAACTTTAAGATAAATCTTTATTATACGTGCAACAGCCAGCAAACATGTCTGCCGGTATAGTGCGACATAATGCTTCAGTGGATATGTGTCCCACTCCGCCCACCGTCGTTGCCAGGACAGTATTTGGCAGGACGTGCGAATATCCTATTTAGCATCACACCGGTCGTTGGGTTTTCACGGTCGATCAAAATGAGAGCAACTTGCATTGTAAACAAAATAGTGCATGTGCACTTACTGCAGAAAGCAATGCCGCGTCCAGCGTTGACTAACGGGTCTCTAACCCCCCTCCCCCGTGGCAATGCAGACTGTGCAGTAAGTGTTCTGTTGTACAAGCCGTTTGCTACTGTAATGGAAACATAAGAGAATTTCGATCCCACGATAATAACATAACATAACATAACAAGGGTTTTAAGTGGTTCAGAAGACGTTTAGTCTGTGTTAGAACCACTGCAATTAACCTGGAACATGATTAATAGCCCAATTTTCCTAGCTTCTTCTTAAAAGCTGTGATAGTGTCCACTGAGACAGTACTATCATCCAAACTATTCCACAAATCTACAACTCTTGCACTGAAGCATTTCTGTCCTAATGTCCCTTTCGGTTTCTTAAATAATTTATACCTATGTCCCCGAGTTGCCTTGTTTGGTGCTAATTCAAAAAACTTCTCCTTCTGCACTGCCTCCTTTCCAGTAATAATCTTGTAGGCTTCAATTAGGTCTCCTCTGCTCCTCCTTCTCTCCAATGTTGTTAGTCCACACCTTTTCAACCTTTCTTCATATCCCAAATCCTTGTAGCCCCAAATCATTTTTGTAGCTCTTCTTTGCACCTTCTCCAGCTTTTCCATGTCCTGTTTCAGGTAGGGACTCCATACCTGGATGCAGTATTCCAACTGTGGCCTAACCAGTGATTTGTATAACCTCAATATTGTATCCTTGTCTCTGGTGACTATTGTCCTTCTTATCATGCCTAAAGTCGAGTTAGCCTTTTTTGATGCTTCAGCACATTGCCTAGAGGGTTTTGCACTCTTGTGCATAATCACTCCCAAGTCCCTTTCTTCCTCACTCACTTTCAACACCATGCCCCCCATTTCATATGAAAACTCGCTGTTTCTCTTCCCCATATGCATCACTGAGCACTTTTCCACATTAAAGAGCATCTGCCAGTCCTGTGACCATCTGAACATTCTTCTTAGATCTTCCCGTAGTATCTCCGCTTCTTTTTCATTTCCCACTGCTCTACATAGTTTGGTATCATCTGCAAATTTAGAAATTTTCAGTGTGATTCTCCTTACAGATTTTATTTTAGTTATAGTTACAGTTATAGTTAATGTTTTTTATTTTAGTTATAGTTATAGTTATAGTTAGTATTATTTTTAGTTATAGTTATAGTTATAGTTAATGGATTTTTATTTTTAGTTAATTTTAGTTACTACTTAGTTACAATAATAAAGGCTATAAGCAAAATTGTGCGTATTAACACGCTGAACACGCTGTTTCACAATTTGCTCAGAGCTTTGAAAGCCGTTGAAGCATTTGAAAGCCGTTGAAGCATTCAGCTTCATGAATACACGAGTTTCCAAAGTAACTGACAAATTGCATAATAAAAATATCGTATTTTCGTTCTCATTTATGTCGAATCGTCCATATTGCACTTCCCATTTTTATTTTTGTATTAACGAAAATAAAGATGAATTTTCGTTATTGTTATTTTCGTTATAGTTATAGTTATAGTTAATGATATTTTTTAGTTATAGTTATAGTTATCGTTAACGAAATCATTTTATTTTCGTTAACGAACATTTTCGTTATCGTTATCGTTAACGAGAATCACACTAGAAATTTTAGATAAAATCCCATCATCGATGTCATTAATAAAAAGTACGAACAGCAATGGCCCAAGCACTGATCCTTGTGGCACTCCACTTAGCACTGTCGTCCAGCTAGAATGTTTGTCACCTATGCCCACCTTTTGTCTTCTTCCTGATAGCCAGCTTTGAATCCATGCTAATACCTGCCCTCTAATCCCGCATGCTTGCAACTTCTTGGCCAGTCTTTTATGAGGTACTTTGTCAAATGCCTTGGCAAAATCTAAGTAAATTACATCTACAGGCTTTCCCTCATCTATCCTCTCATAGACTTCCTCAAAGAATTCCAAAAGATTTGTCAAACACGAGCGACCTCTAGTAAATCCGTGTTGACTGCCCTTAATAATGTTATGCTCATTCAAGTGTCCCACTATATTATCCTTAACAATTCTCTCCATGACCTTACACACAACACTGGTTAAACTTACTGGTCTGTAGTTACATGGTTCACTTCTGTTTCCTTTTTTAAACAATGGCACTACAAGAGCATCTCTCCATTCCTGTGGTACAACTCCAGTCTGTATCGCTTTATTAAAGATCTGTGCTAATGCCTCTCCAATTTCTTCCCTCACTTCATGTAAGAATTTAGGATGTAGTTCATCTATTCCTGGACTCTTGTCAGTTTTTAACCTTTTCAGCTGTTCCACCACATTTTCCTTAGTGAACACTATCTGTGTTAGTCCTTGACCACCACTCTCTAAAAATGCTTGGTTGGGTTCAGGGATGTTTCCTAATTCCTCCAATGTAAACACTGAGCTGAAATATTTATTAAGCGTTTCAGCAGCTTCCACATCATCCACAATAA
The DNA here is from genome assembly GCA_020284085.1 of Aporrectodea caliginosa. Taxonomy (NCBI): domain Eukaryota; kingdom Metazoa; phylum Annelida; class Clitellata; order Crassiclitellata; family Lumbricidae; genus Aporrectodea; species Aporrectodea caliginosa. The sequence goes on from JACEVL010000519.1 coordinate 2,187,535, forward strand.
CTTCTCCATTCTCCTCTTCCTTTTTCAATGGCCCTACCCTTTCTTTCCTTTTCTGCTTGCTTCTCACATAGTTGTAGAAACTCTTGCTGTCTTCTTTTACATTTCTTGATAACTTCTCCTCAAAGCTTTTTATTGCTTTCCTGTTTGCATTATTGCATATGTTTCTTTTATTCACATACTTTGCTTTTGATTTCTCAAGTCTTACAACATAGTCACAGTCCAGTCCATTCTTTCTTTCCTTCTTCAACTGCTGAAAATTCTTCCAAGCTTTGTTCTTTGCCCTTCTCTTTCTTTGAACCTCGCGTGTTACCCATGGCCTCTTCTTGTTGGTCCTTTTGTGCTTGGGTATGTTCTCCTCAATAATCTCTTTCATAACTTCATTAAACTTCTTCCAAGCATCGTTCACTCCCAAACCCCTTACTGCAGATTCCAAGTCCTTTTCCTTCAGTCTTTCCCTCACTAATTCATAGTCCGCCTTAAAGAAGTTGGGTCTTTTCACATACGCTTTGACTTCCTGGGTTTGCTCCATGACTAATTCCCATCTGACAACCTGATGATCACTAGTGCTAAAATGCTCCCCCACGCTCATATTTTCTACCATATTTTCCTCAGTTGTTATGACTAGGTCCAAAATGTTGTCTCCTCTGGTTGGCTCCATAACATGCTGTTGCATAAAGCTGGCATCAATAAAATCCAAGAATATCCTATCTTTTTCTCTCTCTCCTTCCAGTTTTTCCCAATCAATATGGTAGTTGAAGTCTCCCATGATCACGGATGTTTCCTTATTAGCCAATTCCAGGAGTTTGCACATCCCTTGATCAGCTTCTTCGGTCGCATCTGGTACCCTGTAGCAAACTCCCACCAGTATCTTAGACCTGTTTATTTGAATTTCACACCAGATGCTCTCCTTGAAGGTCTCATTGCTCATATCCCATCTCTCCACTGCATTAATATTGCTCTTAACATATAGCAAAACCCCTCCAGCCCCATGTCCCACTGATTTCTGGTTAGCTCTGTCCTTTCTAAATAATCTGTATCCATCTAGAGCTAGTTCGCTACCTGTGATTTCCGGTTTTGTCCATGACTCTGCTATTCCAATTATGTCGGGTGACTCGTTATCTGCATACAATTCCAGTTCTGCTCGTTTTGTGATACTTACAATACTCCTCACATTTGCAAACATACACTTTAGCATTTTCCTACCTTCTAATGGTTTAATGTAGGTTAATATTATTACAATCATACAGGAGAAAAGAGGTAACATGAAAAAATGAAACCCCCACTTTCGGCCAAAATCGGTCAACCCCCCACTTTTGAAGTTCGATGGAGATCGGTCTCCAACCCCCCCCCATTGGTAGACGCCACTGGTCGTTGGGTTTTCACGGTCGATGAAAATGAGAGCAACTTCCATTGTAAACATATAGGGCATAGTGCATGTGCACTTACTGCAGAAAATAATGCCGCGTCCAGCGTTGGCTAGGCATGCAGACACGCATACACTCACACACGTACAGACAGACAGACAGACATACAGAAAGACAGACAGACAGACAGACACACGTATGCGTAGGCCTATACATAATATATATTTATTATATAGGCCTACATAATAGTACATATACTTGCGTAAGGCTACCGTGAAAAAAATATTTAATGTTAGAATCATAGCGCAGCAGCATACAATAGCGGATCTAAGGCACTCCGATCAGCCCCCTCCCCCAAATGATTTCGGAACACCATCGTGTCCCCTTCATTTAAATGATGATTGCCCCAGAAACAAGTAGGCCTAGGCTAATTATAAAGTTGTCATGATGAAACCGGTAATAGGAAACCCAAGTAAAATAGGGAAAGTAAAGCGTGAATTCCTGAACTTTGTTGGAAAATAAGTCCAAAAGCCGATAAATGAACGGTCAAGCTACTGTAGTCATAGGAAACCTGCCTCAAAAGGCGGATGTCGGATGACTACAAAATCTGAAATTGTGAAGACTTTAAAGTAGTCTGTCGGTTTCGAAAGCCTCGACGACTAAAACGATCGTCGAAAAATTGCATCATAATAGACCTCATCACATGGTAGACATTTTAACTGTGCTAATCAGACAGGCTTACCATGGTAAACATGACTTTCCCAGGTTCCCTCGCATACTTCCACAGAGTAGCGAATGAACGCACAGTGGCTTAACGAAGGATTTCAGCGCTCAGGGGCAAGAGTTGATGACTGCGCCATTTTTAGTTTTCTTGTTGACTTTAATCGTTCTTGTCATAGTACTGTATAATACCATATAATTTTTGCTAGGTACGTCAATAGTCATACGTTTTTGGTTTCGTCAAGAATCTCAAGACACGTGATGAACCCTTGACGTAAAAATTTTGATGGCAGACTGCTTCGTGCTTACCGTACACTAGTCCGTACTCCGTAGAGCATGTTTTAAATGTTTTTACTACTAACTAAGCCACACCACATAAGAATAGTAGCTGGTAACAGTGACCCAGTAGCCTACTGCGGTCAATTTTTGAGAATTCATAATGTCGCCTTTTCGACCGCGGGACGATTCAAAAGTAGCCCAAATAGCGCGAGGTCGCGAGGACGAAATTTTCAGTCGCGAGCGCATTAAAAAGTAGCCCAACTCGCGCTTTTCGCGACGACCTGGCAACCCTGCCCCTCTGCCCCTCTTTAGTTACGCCACTGTGAACGCACGAATATTTAAATGGGCAGTGGTTGTGGTGAAGGATCTAACCAGATCAATCCAGTTGAAATATGAGCATGGTCGATGCCACACTGTGGCTGTAAACAGTGTAGGCTACACAGTAGGCCTACAGTTTCATTTTGGAATCGATAGGTATACTCCATGCATATAGGCCCCTAAGTAGGTAAGCCTATAACTTTCTGTTTAACGACCCTGTGTCATAACAAAGATGATTAGCGTTGTCTTCCTTTATCTGGTAGGTATAAGCCAACGCCAAAAGTAACCATCCCACTACCTCGCCTTGACTGGGATCATCCAAGTCAAGGCGATGCATGGGCGTATTTAAGGGGTGGTTTTACGGGTTCAAACCTCCCAAATAAGATTCCCCCAAAAACTTAGTTTTTGCGACCATCTCCAATGGAACCCCCTCGAAATCTTAAAACCCCTCCGAAATTTTTTCCTGGCTATGCCCATGAGGCGAGGTAGTTTACACCAAAGTTCGACCGTACGTTACAGCAGAAAATAGCGTACGCGTACGGTACGTAATTTACTAAAAATAATAGCGTACGCGTACGGTACGTTCGTATTCCGTACGTATGAGCAGCCTTTAATATTAGTTGCTTCTCGTGACGTCACATTTTGTCTCCTCATTTTCTCGTCGTTTTTTTCTCGTCGTTATTACGTCACTTTACAGTTCTTATTTGTAGTTCCGTTTCAGCGAAGAGGTAAATTATTATTTTGTTTTTATTTTGTATAATTTGATTATTTTATCTACAGAAATAAAACAGGCTGACGTTATTCCTTGTTAATTCTATAATAAAAAAATATAAAAATTAGCGTACGCTATTTATTAATTTAGCCAAAAAATAGCGTACGCGTACGGTACGCATTTCAGCAGAAAAAATAGCGTACGTTCCGTACGTACGGTCGAACTTTGGTTTACACCGCAGATTCAAAGTCTTCCCACGTAACGCGTATTCAGTTTACAGCTGAGTTCGCTAGGTGCCACTAGTGAAACAGAAATCTGGCAAAAGCGTTAATCTGAACTGCCGACCTTTTGGATGACGGTCCAGCACGCTAACCACTTGACTATGTTTATGCACACAAAAACCCTTTGAAATGAACATTTCAAAAGGAGTTTTTAATAAAATAATACACAAAGATCTCTAAAGTTACATTTAAAAGTAAATTAAGTATAGTAAAAAGTAAAGAAAGTTAGGCCTACAATCTGTGATTAGTAAACGGAACCGCCACCGATCGACCCTATATTAAAGTCCTCAAGTCGAAACCAATCACTAAGCCACCGACTAGGTAGCCTACTAGCGACTTCGTCAACTTAATACTTTACTTATTGTTTTAATCTCGGTCTCAAAGCTCCGATTTGGCGAAGACATAAGCGGCAGGACAGAACTTCCAGAAGCAACAATTGCTTAAACTGTAAGGTACGAGTCCTGAGGTCCCTCTCCCGTGATGTTGCTGTGGTACTTGTCCACGCCTTCGTCACCAGCAGAATTGATCATTGTTGCTCGGTTCTTGCTGGTCACCCATCTGGCTTAACAGGGCGTCTTGACCGGGTCCTTCGTTCTGCTGCTCGGCTTATTGGTCATATTCCCAAATATGCCCCAGTTTCTGTCTACATGCGTGATGTATTGCACTGGCCCTCTGCCTCGCAACGCATATCCTATAGGATAGCAGCACTTGTCTGGCGGTGTCTCACTGGTAGTGCTCCGTCCCACTTATCTGATCTCTGTCGCCCGGTTTCCGACTTAGCCTCTCGTCGAGCTCTGCGCTCTTCGACTAAGGGGGAGCTATTGGTCCCTCGGGCCCGCTCCTCGGTCAGACAGCGTCGAGCCTTTTCGATTGTTGGCCCCTCCACTTGGAATGGGCTCTCGCTTATGTTACGCTTACTGCCCCGGAATGATTTGCCTGCTTTCTACCAACTACTAAAGTCCTTTCTGTTTGGCCGTGGCTGGGCTGGGAGCGCCTCTGAGTAGGCTTCTTGAAGAGGCGCTATATAAATATCCGGAATGAATGAGTCGGCGTCACAGTGCAACACAATCAGTCGGTGTCAGTATAATTTCTTAGCGACTGACTTCAAGAACTACATTACGTGGTTATGAAAGATTATAGGTGGATATATAATCATCTAACCTTCTAAATTGAAACAATAGCAAAGTTGCAGCGGCAATCGTAATGGTAACTTATAGGCTAGTTTTAGCACCCAAATAATCATTGACGCAATTTCAGTAACCTTTAACATCTCAAGCCAAACATGAAGATATAGGCTTATTTACCTTGTAGGCGTATAAAAGGCGAGATCCAGTGTTAGCAGTTCGACTCTAATTTCCATTGCTAGTGCTATGACAGTAATTTTATCACAATTCCTAGCAGCAACGTCATTCGCAAGATATGTAGGGCCAACGTGAAGTCCATATGACAGCATACCAATAGGGGCGTCATATAATTTTTTTATGCCCTTCATTATGATGTTGCTGTGCCATGGAGTTAATAAATATGTAGGCCCTGCTGGCACGCGCAGAAGAATGTGCTCATTATAATTGAGTTGGCTAGGAGTGCACATGGAGCAGGAATGTCGATACAAATTTCTGCTATCCATGGCATGGATTTGAACCCCCAAACTGTCGACTGACAGTGCAGAACGCTAACCAATATCCTATAGAGCACCCGAATAATAACCACACTATAATAGGCCTAATTGTTACAGATGGTAGCCTATAATAATAATTATGTGAATTGGACGAAAGTAATTAACATACTTCTTAGATAAACGACATTGGCGCAGAGCACTGAATCAGACGCTCCAGCAGCAGGCCAGTTTAACTGCATGCGCATAGGCTATCAGGAACAATTATTTCAACGCAGTTGGCTAGAGGAAGTATAATATTATATTTATAGACCTGTGACCCTAAATGGTTGGTGGAACCTATTGCTAAGCATCAACGGATTCACGGCTGTTGACATAAAATGTATGTACCCGTTAGGTATATAAAGGTCTACATTACTAGTTTACTACCTGTACATAGGGTCTTGTAGGAACAGCTAAGAACATAACTAGCGTTGGGCTTGGGGAGGGTTTAAGCCCCCCGAACGAAGCTGAAATAAATCAAGCCCCAATCATTTGATCGGGCACAGGCCTTCACACCACCACTGCCAGTTTAAATCTCACGCCATTTAAGGTTCCCGTTTGTGGACTGTATAAAGTGTATATAGACCGAGATTTAAATCTCTGAAAAAGCCAGCATCGGGAGGTGAACCGCAATCCTAACGCTCTTTCACGTACGGTAGAGACGCATTGAAAGTAGGCCTACGCTCTAACGGTCTAACCAATGTGGCTATAGCTGGGCATGTGCCTATTTATAGGCCTACGCGTTTCGTTTACTGACGAACCAGGGCAGCGAGCAGCGGAATCCAGTTATTGCACTGTGTTAGGTTAGTAGCTTATAAGGTATACATGTAGGTCCAGCATCCTAATTTGCATGAGAAATTGCATTAATCAGTCAGATCCAGCTGTATGTGGGCAGATAGGCCTGAGCCTATAGGCATGGACGCCTGTAAATAGCGTCCTTGCATAACAACAATACTGATAATACTGATGACGTATATTATAATAAACAAAGCCTTCTTGCGATGACGTCATCTCTTTGCGATGACGTCATCTCTTCATCGATTGTTATTATTATTAAATAAATTTGTAACGCGCGCAAGGTCACACCGAAATGTGAATCTGAGGAAATAGGAAAGGAGTCTATAGGAAAGGAGTCTATAGGAAAGGAGTCGAGATTCATTTAGAAATTCGATACGAGGTTAAACAATTTGAACAGAAAATAATCGAAAATCGTCGCTTTGAAGAAGTAAAAATTAGAAATTCAACGAAGTCAGTTGAAGAAGACACTAAACGAACAAGAATCGTATTATGTGCGACACGCAATTGCCGTTTCGAACAGAAAATCATCAAAAATGTCAACAAGAGAGGTTGAAATTCGAAGTTTCGTTGAAATAACTACATTTTTGAAGACGCAAACCGACCGTCAATCGGATGATCAACAAGAATGGCATTTCAAACAGTCCATCAGAAAAGAGTTCAAACAGACAGAAAGATATCTGGACCATTGTTTGCAGGCGACATTCACTTAAGGTAAGCCTCACATGAACAATGTTTTACAGTCACTGTGCTTAACATGAACAATGTTTACTGTCACTGTGCTTAACCTCTGTGGCCTATGTATGGATCAATCTGATTACGGTTTGGTTTTTGTGCGCCATCGGCTGATGTCTCGTGCGTTAGACACTGCTGTGATACAGTTACTAATTAGCCTACAATTACTAAATTGATTCCAATGTCTTAAAATCTTGGAACAAATATACATTCTTGGTAATGTTGCACCATCTTTTCTCATTGGTCATTTTCTTATTTTTTAAATTATGTGTTTTCTTTCTCTTTAGTTTAAAAGTTTATCTCGCCTTAAGTTCCAACTCATCTATAATGAGTACACTGACCGTACACTATCTGTGGGAAGATCAGACAGCTAGGGAGAGGACTGGCCGTCGCCCGTCGGTCCACATAATTATGCATGCCGAAGCTAAGAAAAATTAATGAAGTCGCTAACACTCCTTCATATCCATAGCTATCTCTCAAGCTATCTCAAAGGACTGCTGTTCTTCGTATCCTCCTCCTTCATTATCTCTTACTCCTTCCTTCCTCTTCTCTTCTCTTCTCCTCCTCCTTCCTCCTCCTTCTTCTCCTAGTGCTCCTTCTCCCTCTTCTCCTTCTCTTCTCCGCCACCTCCTCCTTCTTCTCCTCCTTATCCTCCTCTGCTTCTTCCCCTCCCCCTCCTCCTCCTCCCCCTCCTCCTCCTCTTCCTCCTTCTTCCTACTTCTTTTCTTCTCCTCTTCGTTTTTCTTTTTCTTCTTCTTCTAACCAAAACATTCTGCATATGCATCTTTGTCAGATGATGATCTCTCATCTAAGAAACGTTGATGTTCGTCAGTGTCTTGTTAGTAGTGTGTAGACCATTGATTCTATATCAGTCGCTTCTGATTGGTCACGTAGCCACGCCCCCTGTTGTTCTAAGCCCCTCCCCTATTGTTCTAAGCCCCGCCTCCTTTTGTCTCTAGGCCTGCGCTGGCACCTGCCATTCTTTTGTTCATGGGTCGGCACCTGCCATTCTTTTGTTCAAGGGTCCCCTATTGTTCTAAGCCCCGCCCCTTTGTTCCCCTAGTCTTTTGTTCATACATCAAAGAACAATGGACTTTTGTTACTGAGGCTGAATCATAAATCCATTATACCGGATCATAAAATCATAAACTCATTAAATCCACATACTATGAAAGGCCAACCATAAACTCATTAAATCCCCATACAATGAAAGGAATGTCATTAACCCATTATACTACATCATTAAATCGCCGTACTATGAAAGGGCACTCACAAACCCATTAAATCCCCGTACTATGAAAAGACTATCATAAACCAATTATATACCGTTGACTTTTAATTGCAGCATGTCTCATTATACCGAGTCATTAAATGCCATTACAAGGAAAGACCACTCACAAACTCATTAGACCGGGTCACGCAATATGAAAGGTCACTCACAAACCCAGTGTCATAAAATCTCCGTACTATGACATTAATCATATATATATATATATATATATATATATATATATATATATACAATGTCCTTTATCAACTGCATAAAACTGGTTTAACAATTTAGAAGTTTGCATTCATAGCAAGAGCTGAATCTAAAATTTATATATTTATAATTTCAGAAAGTCGATAATTTTAATCTAAAGTATGACGTCACAGCCTGATGCAGAAGCAGCAATATAATCACTACTCATGTCCATACATGTAATTTTATATACATCGCTAAAAGCATTGACACAAGCATTCTATTGCAATACAAACAATTTCTCATAACATATTAGGAGCTAACGTAAACATTAGACAACATCGAACCTTTTCAAATGTGAATTCTTCCAGACATATCATCATCCCAATAGATTTGTACTTTTTATAAGTCTCTCAAATCAATCTTTCTTTTAACAGCGCCTGAGCTGAGAGTGCAGCTGATAAGGTCTCTTTAATATGAGCTATATAAATTCTCAGAATGAATATCTGTTATATTAGTATCAATAAATGTCTGATTAGAAATCCATAGCTATAGACAATTATATATATCAGCAATTTTTGTAAGTCTGTCTCGCATACCCACATGTTTCCCCAAACATCTCAGTTTATCAGCATTGGTAGTGGCAGACATCCAACCGGGTTGCGGGTTCGAATCCACCTCAAGCCGCCGCGTAGGGACCCTGGGCAAGTCCTTCACTCGCAATTGCTCATGCGCTTCGGCGTGAAACTCCGATTCAGCGTCCGCGCTGTAGTCGGGAGAGCCTCTGAGTAGAAATCTTGAAGGGGCGCTATAACAAGTGCTCATACTATAGAATATACTTACTTACATTTTTACATACATACATACATACATACATACATACTCGATGGTTCTAAACTGGATCGTTTTGATAACATATTGCCCAATCACATAGTTTATTATTTAAAGTTGGTAGAGGCCCATCTTATCAGTCTCTCTGCTCTATGTTAATCTGATCAGTGATCAGTGATGATCATCTGTTTGGGTAACTGGTGCCTTTGTGCAGATTAACTAAGTGTTGTTATTGGTGGCAAAGGTGTAACAATTAATAAGGCAATTAGGAATGTGAAAAGCAGTTTCGAAACCCGTTCAATGAAACCGAGATATTCAAAGTTAAACGTAAAATGTGTTCAAATTAGTGTTTTACTTCTCTATAGTTTCCAGGTGATACGCTGCTGTGCTGTAATAGTTTTTCAGCCATGTGATATGTTCATTGAGACGCTACAGTTACAGTGTTTCTTACCTTTCTTTAATTTTAGCCAACTCACAGTTCAGCTTCACATGTTCCGTCGCATTCTGCAGAAACTTCGTCAGGTGGTGGGTGATCTCTCATCTTCGAACCCAGTCCTATAAGCAGTCAGTTCGTGTTGTGCAACGTCGGAGAGTTTTCGTGAAGTTTTTCTGAATGAGGATGAGAGTGGGGGTTAGGTTACGGACGATAAGACGGGTAATCAGAGGGATGAGAATGAGGTCTGAGACTTCGAGGGACACTAGGTTAGAAGAAAGACGGGGCAGAGGGATTAGAATCCAGGATAGCTGATCGAGGCATGGCAACCAACCACAGTAGAATATGACAGAAAATCTACTTTATTAGATAAAGATCACTCAGCTATAATCGGAAGTTTATTGTACCGCAAAGCTGATGAGATCAAATGCTAATTATTTTATTATTCTAGTCTACAATCTGAATGCCCGCGAACATGAGTGGCGTACACTTTGCTTGTGATGGACGTTGTAATTGTAAATGTGACTGAACATTTACGATAGCGCCGCTAACAGAGCGAAACATGCTCTGTCTAGCCTGTCATTAAGACCTAAACTTTTACACCAGTAGCAGAACAATTGTATTGTATTGTATTTATAAATGTATAAAGCGCCTCTCACAGTGTCAGAGGCGCTTCCAGTGAGCGTAGCACTGTGCACAGTAAAGTAGAAGGGTCACCAGCGGCAATCCGATGCGCACAATGAATGTCAACAAAACACTAGATTACAGTATGTGTCGCTTAATATAGCGCCTTTCTGTCTGCTACCTTACTATTTAGCTCGTATAATTGTTTGCCTGTAATTAAAGTATTGACGTCTAGCACGCTAATCTAATATTATTCATTCATTCATTCATTTATTCTCTGTCTCCTTGTCTGACTCTGTCACTGTCTCTCCCAGTCTCTGTCTTCTGTCACTCTGTATCTCTCTTTCTCTCGACATAATATATATGTAAGGCTGAGATACGTGTAACCGTGGTCACTGGTCCATTTAGCAAGGCTATACTAGACGGTCTTTCGGTTTGTCGGCAGTCCATTTAGTACTGTTCAGTAGAGGAGCGGCAGAAACAGGAATGAAGAGAGGATTTCTCCAGAAGGCACATGCTTTGTCACATTAGGGAGCAGATGTTCTGCGAGTAATAGGTAAGTTTGCAACAAAGAGGAATGTGTCATTCGACTAACTTCTACACTTTTTTGCAGTGATCTGCAACGAAAAGAAGATGACGACGATCAGACAAGTGCAATCATCCAATCGAGGTGTGAATGGCCAACTTCATTTTCTCAGCATCGGCATATGTGGAAAACGCTTCAGCCAAACAGTTGACACTTTTAATCGACCCGTCCGACCTAAAGATACACTATCAAAATAAGATGGAAAAAGATGATGATCTGCTCTGAGTAATTCTTGAACTAGAGTGGACTTTTGAGATGGCTTCAGGAACAATTCGACTACTTGATGTAGACTATCCATGAATCAACGTTCTTTGTCTAAAAATATCGACCATTATTGAATTGCTGTGTTGTTCGTTGTAAAATTACAGTCTCTTTCCTAAATGTCACAGGTTGATATCGGCCGTTATATATCCAGCAGAAAGAGCGGTACCTTCTTGGCTGCGCCCCATCCTACTTGTCTGTTCTTTGTCGACCTGTCTCTGACCTCGCAGCCCGTCAAACTCGGCGTTCTTCAGCAAGGGGGAGCTTTTGATCCCGCAAGCTCACACTTCTATTAGACAGCGTCGAGCCTTTTCAATTGTCCGCATATAAGGGACTTAGGTACATGAGGTCCCAAGACATTATGAGGTCTCTAGGCATGTGATGACCCTACGTGCAATGTATTACGGAGTCGTCCATTGAGGACGTCCACAAAATATGAACCATACATTCATTCATTCATTCCAGATATTTATATAGCGCCCCTTCAAGATTTCTACTCAGAGGCGCTCCCGACTACAGCGCGGACACTGAATCGGAGTTTCACGCCGAAGCGCATGAGCAATTCCGAGTGAAGGACTTGCCCAGGGTCCCTGCGCGGCGGCTTGAGTTGGATTCGAACCCGCAACTCTCCGGCTGCAAGGCACCGAACATACCCCTACACCACCGCGCCCCACAATCCCTCGCCCTTTTCTTTGTCTACATTTGCCCGATTTTAATTATCTTGCCACCCATTTTACGAATGTCCGCACTCCAACGGAATATTAAGGTTTATGGAAACCTGATGAGTCACGCCCGACGTGAGCCGATACCTGGGACTAGAATCACGCCCGCCTCGCAATTGGTCAGTGCATGTCACATGATTGTGTGTACCTGAAACGAACCGACCGATAAACATTCCCGATTGCGGTGGAAGGTTGTTCACCGTGTTTTCTAAAGACGACACTAACCCTAACCCTGACCCTAACCGACCCTCACGACGCCTAATCTGACCCTAAACGACCCTCACGACGCCTAATTTGACCATAAACGACCCCACGAATCCTAACCTGGCCCTAACCGATCCTCAGGATGTCCGCCATATCAAAATTCCACGGGAAGACAACAAGTTCACGTGACAGGCTTTAGCCAATAACGCGACGGGCGTGAATATAGTACTGGGGCTCCGATAACGCCCGGGCGTGAACGGAATATTAAGGTTTATGGAAACCTGATGATCCTGCAGGATTGGTGACTCTGATACTGTCGCTTCCAGCAAATAAACTCTCAATTGGATACTACACATAAGAGACTCTGATGTCTGATTGAAGGCACAGTCGCTATTCAGAATAACCTTATATACCAAACCTGCTTCATGCACGTTCGTGACCTACGCTGCCTCAGTCTCGTCACACCTATCAATCTCGCCTCAATCTCGTCACACCCATCAATCTCGCCTCAGTCTCGTCACACCCATCCCTTCTCGCCTCAATCTCGTCACACCCATCCCATTTCACCTCAGTCGCCGCACCGGTACCTAAAGAAACACAGGAAACCCACGAAGATTAATATTATTACACGTTATGACAGGTTGCAGTATCATTACAGAAAAGAATAAAGTACAAGATTCCCCTGCGATGGAGCCTTGTTTGGTTTCCTTTTGTCGCAAGGACGTTGATTTTTGTAAAATTCATGCAATATAAATGGACACTTTACGTTACCGTGACATAGCGACTATTTATTACAGCTTGTCATTATAAAAGGGGCATCTTTTAGTTCAGCCTGTTACGGATCTATTTGTATGCTCTCTTACCAATTCTTATGTCCCTTTACAGTGGCGCCTCAGTATGATCACCCCATACCCAAGATTTCCCGTCCTCTTAATGAAGCTGATTTTAGACCCATCTCTATCACTTCCATCCTCTCACGCATCTTGGAGAAAATGGTTGTTCGTAGGTACTTTTACCCTTTTATCACTCAACCATGCTCTAACAGGATTTTTACGGACCAATTCGCTTTCCGCCCTTCCGGATCCACATCTGCTGCACTGATTTCCATAACCCATGAACTTCAATCGATGCTCGAATCTGAGCCCTATGTTAGGCTCCTGTCCCTTGATTTTAGTAAGGCTTTCGATACAGTTAGACACAAACATCTAGCTGATCAACTAGCAGCTCAACCCATTCCGGACTTTTTGTACAACTGGATACTTGCTCTCTTGCACGAGCGTCAGCACTGTACTAAATTTGGGGGTGAAATCTCTCCCCTCTGTACCATTAATGCCAGCATAGTCCAAGGCTCTGGCCTTGGACCTACTGACTTTGTCATTGCTATTTGTAGCCTTAAACCTAAATGCAGTGGAAACCGTCTTCCTAAATATGCCGACGATAGCTACTTGCTGATTCCTGCTTCCTGCATTGACAGCACTCTTTCTGAACTTGATCATATCTCTCAGTGGGCATCCATTAGCAATCTTAAATTAAACCATGCTAAGACCAGAGAAATGGTCATTAGACGACCGAGGTCCAAAGCTATTGCCCTCCCTTCCCCCATCCCTGGCATCGAGCGGGTCCAGGAGATGGTTATTTTGGGTGTCACTATCTCTGATCGGATTGGCTTTGGGGCACATATTGACAAAATATGCTGCAAAGCCCGACAATCCATGTTCGCGCTACGTGTTTTGGTCGCCCACGGTCTCCACGGTCAACGTCTCTTTGACGTTGTTAGAGCTACTACCCTCGCACGGCTACTTTATGCCTCCCCTGTTTGGTGGGGATTTGCCACTGTAGGGGAGCGTAAACGACTTAACGGTATTCTGAGAAAATTGACCCGTTTAGGCTTCCTCCCTGCCGATTTTCCTAGTTTCGACAAACACTGTGCTAGAGCCGATTCTACTCTTTTTCGTTCAATTCTCTCAAATCCTTGTCACGTCCTTCACGACCTCCTCCCTCCCCGTAAGGTCACTCCATACAATACGCGGCCCAGACCACATGATCTCACCCTACCTAGAATTGATGCCTTTGCAAAAAGAAGTTTTATTATGAGAATGTTAGGGGCCGTCCATAAAGTACGTCACGCTCCAGGGGGGGGGGTTTAAGAAAGTGTGACAGTTTGTGACAGGGGGGGGGGTCAGGCCATGTGTGACGTCACACATTTATTTTTTAAATATTTTATTTATAATTTATTTTTTATTTTTTTAGTAGAATTTCATAGCTTTACAAATAATTTTCAAAAATTTTCTGAAACATTTTAATTAGTTTTATGTCAAAATAGCATGAAATGCATATCTCCTGAATGTGTTTTTCACGATTCCTCTCGCTAGGAGCGCTAGTAATAATGCTGTTGCGAAGCCTTGTTTATGTATTAGCCTTGCTTTTGGAAGTATTATTATTTCTATGTTGAAAGTGTGACGTACTTTAGGGGGGGTCCGAGTTTTGTGACAGTTTGTGACAGGGGGGGGGTAAAAATGGTCAAAAATAACGTGACGTACTTTATGGACGGCCCCTTATATGACTTTGCATAAAGGTTTGTATTATTTATTTCTTCTGTAAGCTACTGTGCGTTTGCTGGTAGTCAATTAAAGAATATTCTTACTTACTAAAAGGGGTTAAGCTACATATAGGCCTAATGGATGCACTATTGCACTATTAAGGATTTGTCGGCACGCCTTGACATAGCCTAAATACATGTAAGTTCAAGCAGGTCAGCGATCGTTGCGCTCAGCTGCTCGTGAAGCCATGCAGGTGCAGCGCTTCCGTCCATCAACTTGAGTCGACTGTGTCATCTCATGTCTCGGATCTTCCTCTTGGAACACTCTTCCGCTGTATGTACGTGCTGTTGCATTTAATCCTCTTCAGCAAACACTTTCAAATTATCTTAAAACGGACTTAAACAATTAGACGAGCTAAATAGTCATGTGAGGTAGCAGACTGAAAGGCGCTATATTAAGCGACACATACTGTAATCTAGTGTTTTGTTGATGAGAATCCGTTGGTTGATTCCACTTGTGCGCATCGGATTGCCGCTGGTGACCCTTCTACTTTACTGTGCATTGTTCGTGTTACTGTGCTACGCTCGGTGTCTTTCGCACTGGAAGCGCCTCTGATTGGTGTTCACTGTGAGAGGCGCTTTATACATTTATAAACATGGGCGGAGTTTGGATTTAGTTCATGGGGGGCTAAAGCATACCTTCACCTCCTCCTCTGCCGCGAAGCGGCACCCCTTTAAAATGGAGGGGTCTGGGGGCGATTTGAGCATACTTGGTACTAATTTTGGCCTTCTGGTGTAGTGTTGTTTTAGTTTTGCCTTTGAGTTTTAGTTTTAGTTATTATTAGTTTTACATGCTAGGTGTTTTAGTTATTATTAATTTTAGTTATTTCGCCAAGTTTTAGTTTTAGTTATAGTTTTAGTTAATAGAAACTGACACTTCCTCGTTTCAGTTTTAGTTTCTTCAGTTTTAGTTTTAGTTTTAGTTTCAGTTATTTGTTCACTGATATTTAGCCGACAACAATGTATATCAAACTACTGCCAATAGGCAATAGCAACCATTATTCTTACAGTATGACAACATGCCATGTATCATACATGATATAATGTCCCTTTAATGATTAGTGTGGTAAAAATTTCTTGTTGAGCTTTATGTGATTCCCCGATTTTCGCCCCTATGTACAAAAACATTGAATATTCAAGGACGCTAGGTTTTCGTTGTGTGTTTTCGTTAGGTTTTCGTTAGATGTTTTAGTTATTATTAGTTTTGACCGTTTTAGTTTCAGTTATCGTTTTTGGCCGGCTCCGCGAGTTTTAGTTATTATTAGTTTTAGTTATTTCACCAAGTTTTAGTTTTAGTTTTAGTTTCAGTTAACTATAACCCTGAGTTTTCGTTAACGAAGGTTTTCGTTTTAGTTTTAGTTAACGAAAACAACACTATTCTGGTGAGAGGATTTGGAAGGATTTTACTGCTTAAAATGTACGTAATGGCCTTACATCGAAGACTGTGACTAGTCGACTATGCTAAAGCATTAATTGATTAATTGATGTACAAAGTGTGAATGTGTTTAAACAGGTGGACAGTCGACTTGAGTTTAATCGAAAATCAGCATAAACTCAATTTTTACTCAAACTCAACAGTTGACAATTGTAATCATATGGTAATTATAAGTTTACAAGAACTGTCCTCACAGAACTGGAATTTTAGTTGTTACAAAGTTATACACACTGTTATGCTCAATACTCAGTCACGCTAACAAACTAACACTATGGCCTTAGGCCTACATCAAAGACTAGTCGACTACGCTAATGCAGTGTAGACTAAGCGTCTAGTTCCACTGTTTGCATAGGGCCTACATGAGAACCAGGTCTTCGGGGACTAAAGCAGCTGTCAGATCATATTCAATATTCAGAAGAGCCAGCAAAAAGGGCGTTCCTGTCCCATGCATGGTTGATCGCAGCCAGTTTCTTATGCGTCGCATCGCTGAATAACTTCTCTCAGCGGTTGATGAACCCACGGGCAACATTAGTGCTAACAGCACCATTCTGTTGTAACGAAACTAACGATGATAATAATAGACATCTTCGGTCAGTTCTTCTGAATTATATTAAAGGTAATTTCATTTTCCGTGCTTGAAAACGTTTTCATTTTTGGGGGGACAGAAAGTCAAAACTTTGGGGGAACAGTCCCCCTCTGCCCCCCCATTATTTACGCCACGGTTTGCGGCTGCTATGCCTTGTCTACTTAGACCAGAGTCACATGTGCAGACAGGATCTGGTAGAGATGGGATGGCTATTCCATGAGATTTGCACTATACCTTAATAACGCATGGTCAAGTCTGTGGATTCATGGGGGGGAGCTTAGCCCCCCTAGCCCCTGATAAACTCCGCCCATGGGCCTGAATGACCAGTGTGCAATATGGCGCATTCGCAAAGGGGGCGTAAAGGACGTACGTTCTCTCAATTTGGGCTGTGTGACGTTTTCTACTGTTGTTTTTGCATTATCCAGATAGCCAATTTTCACAATATGGCCCACATTGTGCCATTGTTTATGGCGACTAAAACTTCCCTACCCTCAATTCAAGTCCTGGATCTAGCCCTATGTAGCACACTGAAATCTTTCAAGTCTACATTTGTTCAAATTCTGCATAGCCTAAATTTATTCACACACAAATAACCTATAAAATACTTCTATCCCGTAATTTGTCACAGTGTTATTCCGTTCTAATTAGTAGGCCTGCCATAGATTCAATGGCCTATAAATCTGTGGTAGGCCTACTCCGCACTCCCGAACAATTTTGGGCCTACAGCAGAAACCACTGCTCTGAACAGATATGAATTTTACTCTGTCAGAAAGCATTTAGGCCTAATTAACATAACTGTTTGGTAGCCAGAATAATAGTTCTATCTAGGGTCTACGTCAATATTCCCGTTGTAGAAACATCAATAGACCCTAACTATAGGGAACATATTTAGGTCACATTTGAAAACAGCATCACATGCCAGAAACCATAGGCATCGGTAAACTACCTCTACGTAGGTTTTTTAAAGAACAAGAGCCTAAACATTTTATCTACACGGAATGTCACGGATCCACAGTTTAACTACATCTTCTAGAATCAGTTGATATCGGTAGAAATTATTTTGAACATATAAATCTCAGCGTTAGCTTGGCATAATACAGCATAGTATATTCTATCTATTCAAGTTTGTGGTCTTTAAGTTTAGGAGAGTCTGCCATTCCGAATTCGAGCTCACGCTCCCGCGGAACCTTTTCCCAGTCCACAAGTGACTTTGGTTTGAGGCCACCGGCGCGCTGACCTGGACAGAAGGAACCGAAGAGCCGGTCCCACATGGTGAAGAACGGCTGGAAGTTCGTCAGCGGTTTCTGGTGGTGCATGTCGTGGTGGATGGAGCCGCCCCAGAACGGCGCCCAGTGATGCGGCAACATCGGCAGATCGTAGCCGCAGTGGTCATCGACGCTGATGAGGATGCTGAAGAGGAGGAAGCTCCACTGGGTCATCGGATGCGAGTTGAACCACCATGGTGATGAAGTCGTGAAGAACCCGATCGAGATGAGTTCCCACGGGTGCAGGTACTCCGTTACCCAAGAGCTGGGACTGCTGTAATGGTGGTGTATGGAATGGACGTGACGGTAGAGGAAGCGAACCTTGTGATGCACCGCATGCCAGACGTAGTATTCGAAGTCGAATATCACCAGCGCAAGGTACTGCTGCCAGCAGAACTCCCACAAGGGAGGCGCCATACGAGGGAGTGGCGTGGGTGGTGTCCAGATCCACTGGCCCAGCGTCACGGGAAGAATGTATAGGAGATGATTCCAGGCGGTCAACTTCGCTGCCCGTGAGATCTGCGACCAAGTCACCTCTCGATCGGTTTGTATCTTGTATTTCTGTATCCAGTGCCACTGTTTCCCGTACATGTCAATCAGCATGAAGGGCAGAACGCACAGAACGTAGAAGATCAGTGACGTGACGATGGGAAAGAGAGGGGACGCCACGACATCCTCTCGACCCAGTCGTAAATCCCAGATCGGTTGCAACACACGAAGTTCCCCATTCTCCGATTCGAAGCACCTCACCCAACTCCCGGAGGTCGAACTATTGCTCGAAGCAGTCTGACCGACAGCGAAAATCATGTCGACGAATTTTCCAATCAACGTTTGAGATCAACCGATCCAAAAGAGCTACCTACAGCCTTGAAACAATTCACCGATAAGCCTCTGTTCCTGCCCACCGATAAGTTCGATATATAGGCACACGTAAGGCATGTACAAGGTCTATTATCATGGCACACTTCAAAAACCTGTCTACTCTAAGTTACACCTATTCATATTAGGCTACATATCGACCCAGTAGATAATTAGGTTATGTATGCGTTCGATGCACTTAAACTGTCTCTGCACGGCTTTCGGCTGATTAATGCAGGCAGCACAATGGCTGTCCGTTGTTTGTGCGGCTAGTCCTATAATGGACTATCTATGAGGAAGGTTTAAGATAAATCTTTATACGTGTTTGAGCTCACGGACGATATATCTCGACCTATAGGTTAGGTCATAGAGCAACAGCCAGAGAACATGTCTGCCGGTGTGGTGCGACATAGTGTTTCGGTGGCGATGTGTCCGACTCCGCCCACCGTCGTTGCCAGGACAGTATTTGGCAAGACGTGCGTGGGTCCTATGTAGCCTCACACCGGTCGTTGGATTTTCACGGTCGTTCAAAATGAGAGCAACTTCCATTGTAAACAAATAGTGCATGTGCACTTGCTGCAGAAAATAAGCCGCGTCCAGCGTTGGCTAGGCATTCACACATGCAGACTCTGGCACACGCATACAGACAGACGGACACACACACACACACACACACACACACACACACACACACACACACACACACACACACACACACACACACACACACACACACACACACACACACACACACACACACACACACACACACACACACACACACACACACACACACACACACACACACACACACGTGTGTATGCGTATAGGCCTATACAAAATAATTATATATAGACATGCTTGCGTAAGGCTACCGAGCTAAAAATGTTAGAATCATAAGAATAGATGTCTTCAATTAAGGACGTCCGTCTAATAATAATAATCTTTTCTTTATTAAGCGCCTGACAAACGCACTGCGCTGTACATTTACATGTTATGCAATTGAAATCTTAACTACTAACAGAACAGACAGCCATGTAATACAACGGCGCTAATAGCAGCCTACAAAGCAAATCCGCCCAACGGGGGCTCGAACTCGGTACCTCTCGGTCTCTGTGCCAGCTGTTATCCAAAGCGCCACGGCCCCCCGTGAATGACCTACTTTGGACCCCCTTCCCTCCCCCTTGTCCGCATTTGTCCGCAAATGCAATACAGAATAGACTACATTAGTACCGTTTGACTGAAGTTGGCAGTTGATGCTTTATGCTGCCACAGGCTTACGGCCCACAGGTTGAACTGAAACATCTAGGCCTACTGTATGTGGGCCTACACATCTTAGGTTCAGACGTACCCACTGGTCGCAATCCCCTCCGGGCCCTCCCCTTGTCTGCATTCGTCCGCCTTTGGAGAACTCCCCCTCCCCTCAATGGGCCTCATTGCCCTTTATGAATGCTCCAATGTCACCCCATCAGCTTACAAGAGAGGATCTATAGGGCACTCCGATCTGCCCCAAAATGATCTCGGAACGCCATCGTGTCCCCTTCGTGTATATGAGGATTGCTCCAGAAACAAGTAGGCTAATTATAAAACTGTCATGATGAACCGGTAATAGGAAGCCAAGAAAAATAGGGAAACTAAAGCGTGAATGTCGTGAACAATGTACGAAATGAGGCCAAAAGCCGATAAGGTCAAGAAGTCGTAGGAAACTTGCCCATAAAGGCGGATGAATACAAAATCTGAAATTTTAAGACTTGAAAGTAGTCTTTGGGTTTCGAAAGCCGCGACGACTAAATCGATCGTCGAGAAATGGCCACCATATTATTATAGATCTCATCGGATGGTAGACGTAACTGTGCTTATCACTTAGGCCTACCATGGTAACCATGACTTTCCCTCACAGTGGTAGCGAATAAACTCACAAATATTGAAAAGGGCAGTAGGCCTATATACTGGTGAAGGATCTCACCAGATCAATCCATTTGAAAATTGAGCATGGTCGATGGCACACTTTTGCTGTAAAAAGTGTACATTTTCATTTTCGAATTGATATAGGCCTACTCCATGCATAGATAGGTAGGCCTATACTTCCGGTTTAACGACGCTGTGTCATTATAAAGATGATTATTATTGTAGTCCTTTATCTGGTAGATATACGTCAAAAGTCAGTTTACAGTTGAGTTCGCTAGGTGCCACTAGTGAAACAGAAATCTGGCAAAAGCGTTAATCTGAACTGCCGACCTTTTGGATGACGGTCCAGCACGCTAACCACCAGACTACGTTTATGCACACAAAAACCCTTTGAAATAAACACTTCAAAAGGAGTTTTTAATAAAATAATACACTAAAATTGTTGTCGGTTTGATCTCCGCCAAGGATGCCGTAAGTTCGCCTCCAATAAGGCCAAAAGCCAGCCTCTAGGCCTAGGCCTACAGCTATACCTCGGTCCTGAACCTTCAATCTAAACTTTTAGGTCAATGTATCTGTCAATGTCCAATTTATCCTTTAAACAAAAAATTTGCAAAAGAAGACTTTAAAATTCTGGTTAAAATGCTGAAAATCGTTGGAGAATTTGACAGCACCACTGTTGTAATTGATGGAATGTTTTAAAGATGCATTAAATTGCAGCAAAAGACTTCCTGATAGGCCTAGCGCCCTATCCTATACACTGTACAGGGACGTAACTAGCGTTGGGCTGGGGGGGGCTTAAGCCCCCAAAATGAATCGAGACCCCGGCTCTACAATAGGCTCGGGCTACCGCACTCGCCCTAGTTACGTCACTGAGCCGATATAGTCCTCTACTGGTAGGTGAGACGGGGATAGATATAGTTTAATTGGAACTGGGCCGAATTTGGCGGTACATTAGCTTGTTAGCTTAAGATATAGATATGCTTACATATAAAAATAGTATAATTTATTATTAAATAAAAAAATATTCAGTTAGAAACGTAGCCTTATCCGCTGCTTCATGACGGATGAGTCATTCACCTCTGGGGAGACAAAGATTAATGCGCGGTTGTCGTTAATATGCGCACGTAGCCTATAGCAGTTGGACCGAAGCGCGATAAAAATATATGCAGAAAATAATAACTATGCTGTGTTTAATCTGTGTGTTCCCACATTTTCAAGAATTTCTACCATGAAAGATGACCGGGTGCCTTCATCCAATCCAATCAATTAGGGTAGAAATTCTTCGGTGCAACAGTTGCTATCTTTTTACAAACATCATTATTCTGTTACGAGATGTTGTGGATACCTACTCCACTATTTACGATTTGCTCTTTTGAGCGACAAGTGCGCGCTATCGGCTGGGAAGTCAGACTCTCTAACCCAACCGATTGTTTTATGGTAGACAACTTTCCTGCATATTATAATATTATTGATAATTGGACTGAAGTGATTATGTACTGTTAAGTTTGTTTTTCGTGTTGGTACTTGGTGTCAATAAAAAAAGTGTTGAATTGAACATTGGCCTCATAGAATCATCCGAATATTTATCATCAAAGCGCATTTGTTTGGCTTTTCCTTAATTTAACCGTGGGGTTTTCAGGCCATAGTGAAATCTTAATTTTAGATAATAAGATCGCCGTAGCTTTGTAAGGTATTTACAGTATTATAGATGCAGGCTCATGCAGCAGATGCGATTTCAAGCCCAGACTAGCTAAGCGATCGGCTGACGTGCCAGACAATCCAATGCAGTCATCTAATTTTTCTCTCGCAGTGACTTGCGTCTAAATGCCAACGAGATTTTATAAGCTATTTTTAGCTCAACCAATCACGCTTCTTGAAAACGCCACCAATCACCGAAGAGAATTTATATTTATCGTAATCGTAAACTCGATATTTCTAGAGCGCCCACAAAAGCGAAGTCGCGGGAACCAGCTTATTCACAGGCGCTTAATCAAAACAGAATCGATAGGCAGGGGTCAAAATCCAGAGAGTCAGGCAGGCAGACAGTCAGACGGCTAAGGTGGGTGAGTTGAAATGGCGAGGGAGTCCAGGCGGTATACGTCTAGTTTAGCGTCCTAAATTCGCCCATTTTAATAATAATTATTATTATTTTCCATCAGTCCCACTTCCATTTAAAGCAAGAAATCTTTCAATCATTCCAACTTCCGGAATTATTTTTCATCAATATAATTTCCATTTAATTACGAATTATTTCTCATCAATCCGGCTTCCATTTAACAAGAATTCTTTTCGTCAATGAAACTTGTATTCCACCAACGCTAAAGCCCATACAATGGCGAATAATAATAAGCTATTTCAGCTTTATTTTTCCCGCAAGGCATGACGGGAAAAGTGATAGTTCCCCGCCATAGACATCATATATTAAAGGTAAGATGTCTATGTTCCC